>CM060594.1:15292500-15317500 GCA_030578255.1 Tiaroga cobitis
ACGTGGGGCTCGAACCCACGACCCTGAGATTAAGAGTCTCATGCTCTACCGACTGAGCTAGCCGGGCAGCCGCCGAGAGCTGCTTCGGGCTGGTCGTGGTTTTTATCCGTGCCTAAATTGCGCCCTTCATCCGGAGCCTCAAATTTCGCACAGGCTTGGCATAGCGTCTTGCGGGTAAAGTCAGGGTTAAGCGTAGAGGCAGGCTCAGAGTGTCCTTTGTTTGTTTAAGCCATATTTGTTGTTGGGGGATATAGTTTCACCCAGTAGAGCAGGACAATAATATGCACAATCACAACCCGGAGCTAAAGTTCAGTTTCGTTCTGTCAACCGGAACTTAACCTACAAAAAACGCTAGTACATATGGGCGAATGCCAAATCGATTGACCTGATATGCCTGATAGTTTACAAGTTACTGGTGCCCTCCTTAGGAGAACAAAATCCACATTCGATCAAAGTCGGAAGCTATTGCAGATGCTCGATGGTGTTTTAAAAGGAGTTTTGAGCAGGACCTCAGTGGAACACAGGCCTCCACCACCCGGAGGAAAACATGAACATTCCATCCGCGCGCCACAGCAAACTTGAGCTGATGTAAACTCTCACATAAGACCCGCTGTCTACTTTGCACACGAGGCAACTGAGCAAGCTGCATACGCTAAAAAGGGGCAAGAAACTTCGTGTCATTCTTCGGTGTGCTAAATTCTGCAGCCGTGTTTGCGGTTACATGGCAGCACGTCACCTAAAAACTCTCTTCGTCCCTGGGTGGGCTCGAACCACCAACCTTTTGGTTAACAGCCGAACGCGCTGACCGATTGCGCCACAGAGACCTGCGCCAAACCATTCCCTGGGTTAAGTTGTAAAAAAGCAGACTTGGACTTTTCCGGCAATAAAAGACTCTTTCCAAGACACGCTAAAAACCGAGACCCCGTTGGGAAGACAGAGAGCGAGCTAATAGATACGCCCAACGTGGGGCTCGAACCCACGACCCTGAGATTAAGAGTCTCATGCTCTACCGACTGAGCTAGCCGGGCAGCCGCCGAGAGCTGCTTCGGGCTGGTCGTGGTTTTTATCCGTGCCTAAATTGCGCCCTTCATCCGGAGCCTCAAATTTCGCACAGGCTTGGCATAGCGTCTTGCGGGTAAAGTCAAGGTTAAGCCTAGAGGCAGGCTCAGAGTGTCCTTTGTTTGTTTAAGCCATATTTGTTGTTGGGGGATATAGTTTCACCCAGTAGAGCAGGACAATAATATGCACAATCACAACCCGGAGCTAAAGTTCCGTTTCGGTCTGTCAACCGGAACTTAACCTACAAAAAACGCTAGTACATATGGGCGAATGCCAAATCGATTGACCTGATATGCCTGATAGTTTACAAATTACTGGTGCCCTCCTTAGGAGAACAAAATCCACATTCGATCAAAGTCGGAAGCTATTGGAAATGCTCAATGGTGTTTTAAAAGGAGTTTTGAGCAGGACCTCTCTGGAACACAGGCTTCCACCACCCGGAGCAAAACATGAACATTCCATCCGCGCGCCACAGCAAACTTGGGCTGATGTAAACTCTCTCATAACAACCGCTGTCTTCTTTGCACACGAGGCAACTGAGCAAGCTGCATAAGCTAAAAAGGGGCAAGAAACTTCGTGTCATGCTTCGGTGTGCTAAATTCTGCAGCCGTGTTTGCGGTTACATGGCAGCACGTCACCTAAAAACTCTCTTCGTCCCTGGGTGGGCTCGAACCACCAACCTTTCGGTTAACAGCCGAACGCGCTGATCGATTGCGCCACAGAGACCTGCGCCAAACCAGTCCCTGGGTTAAGTTGTAAAAAAGCAGACTTGGACTTTTCCCGAAAACAAAGACTCTCTTTCCAAGACGTGCCTGTTTGCATGCTGAAAACCGAGACCCCGTTGGGAAGAGAGAGAGCGAGCTAATAGATACGCCCAACGTGGGGCTCGAACCCACGACCCTGAGATTAAGAGTCTCATGCTCTACCGACTGAGCTAGCCGGGCAGCCGCCAAGGGCTGCTTCGGGCTGGTCGTGGTTTTTATCCGTGCCTAAATTGCGCCCTTCATCCGGAGCCTCAAATTTCGCACAGGCTTGGCATAGCGTCTTGCGGGTAAAGTCAGGGTTAAGCGTAGAGGCAGGCTCAGAGTGTCCTTTGTTTGTTTAAGCCATATTTGTTGTTGGGGGATATAGTTTCACCCAGTAAAGCAGGACAATAATATGCACAATCACAACCCGGAGCTAAAGTTCAGTTTCGTTCTGTCAACCGGAACTTAACCTACAAAAAACGCTAGTACATATGGGCGAATGCCAAATCGATTGACCTGATATGCCTGATAGTTTACAAGTTACTGGTGCCCTCCTTAGGAGAACAAAATCCACATTCGATCAAAGTCGGAAGCTATTGCAGATGCTCGATGGTGTTTTAAAAGGAGTTTTGAGCAGGACCTCTCTGGAACACAGGCCTCCACCACCCGGAGCAAAACATGAACATTCCATCCGCGCGCCACAGCAAACTTGAGCTGATGTAAACTCTCACATAAGACCCGCTGTCTACTTTGCACACGAGGCAACTGAGCAAGCTGCATACGCTAACAAAGACTCTCTTTCCACGACGTGCCTGTTTGCATGCTGAAAACCGAGACCCCGTTGGGAAGAGAGAGAGCGAGCTAATAGATACGCCCAACGTGGGGCTCGAACCCACGACCCTGAGATTAAGAGTCTCATGCTCTACCGACTGAGCTAGCCGGGCGGCCGCCTAGAGCTGCTTCGGGCTGGTCGTGGTTTTTATCCGTGCCTAAATTGCGCCCTTCATCCGGAGCCTCAAATTTCGCACAGGCTTGGCATAGCGTCTTGCGGGTAAAGTCAGGGTTAAGCGTAGAGGCAGGCTCAGAGTGTCCTTTGTTTGTTTAAGCCATATTTGTTGTTGGGGGATATAGTTTCACCCAGTAGAGCAGGACAATAATATGCACAATCACAACCCGGAGCTAAAGTTCAGTTTCGTTCTGTCAACCGGAACTTAACCTACAAAAAACGCTAGTACATATGGGCGAATGCCAAATCGATTGACCTGATATGCCTGATAGTTTACAAGTTACTGGTGCCCTCCTTAGGAGAACAAAATCCACATTCGATCAAAGTCGGAAGCTATTGCAGATGCTCGATGGTGTTTTAAAAGGAGTTTTGAGCAGGACCTCTCTGGAACACAGGCCTCCACCACCCGGAGCAAAACATGAACATTCCATCCGCGCGCCACAGCAAACTTGAGCTGATGTAAACTCTCACATAAGACCCGCTGTCTACTTTGCACACGAGGCAACTGAGCAAGCTGCATACGCTAAAAAGGGGCAAGAAACTTCGTGTCATTCTTCGGTGTGCTAAATTCTGCAGCCGTGTTTGCGGTTACATGGCAGCACGTCACCTAAAAACTCTCTTCGTCCCGGGGTGGGCTCGAACCACCAACCTTTCGGTTAACAGCCGAACGCGCTGACCGATTGCGCCACAGAGACCTGCGCCAAATCAGTCCCTGGGTTAAGTTGTAAAAAGCAGACTTGGACTTTTCCGGAAAACAAAGACTCTCTTTCCACGACGCGCTAGTTTGCACGCTGAAAACCGAGACCCCGTTGGGAAGAGAGAGAGCGAGCTAATAGATACGCCCAATGTGGGGCTCGAACCCACGACCCTGAGATTAAGAGTCT
The DNA here is from genome assembly GCA_030578255.1 of Tiaroga cobitis. Taxonomy (NCBI): domain Eukaryota; kingdom Metazoa; phylum Chordata; class Actinopteri; order Cypriniformes; family Leuciscidae; genus Tiaroga; species Tiaroga cobitis. The sequence goes on from CM060594.1 coordinate 15,296,196, forward strand.
CATGCTCTACCGACTGAGCTAGCCGGGCAGCCGCCGAGAGCTGCTTCGGGCTGGTCGTGGTTTTTATCCGTGCCTAAATTGCGCCCTTCATCCGGAGCCTCAAATTTCGCACAGGCTTGGCATAGCGTCTTGCGGGTAAAGTCAGGGTTAAGCGTAGAGGCAGGCTCAGAGTGTCCTTTGTTTGTTTAAGCCATATTTGTTGTTGGGGGATATAGTTTCACCCAGTAGAGCAGGACAATAATATGCACAATCACAACCCGGAGCTAAAGTTCAGTTTCGTTCTGTCAACCGGAACTTAACCTACAAAAAACGCTAGTACATATGGGCGAATGCCAAATCGATTGACCTGATATGCCTGATAGTTTACAAGTTACTGGTGCCCTCCTTAGGAGAACAAAATCCACATTCGATCAAAGTCGGAAGCTATTGCAGATGCTCGATGGTGTTTTAAAAGGAGTTTTGAGCAGGACCTCTCTGGAACACAGGCCTCCACCACCCGGAGCAAAACATGAACATTCCATCCGCGCGCCACAGCAAACTTGAGCTGATGTAAACTCTCACATAAGACCCGCTGTCTACTTTGCACACGAGGCAACTGAGCAAGCTGCATACGCTAAAAAGGGGCAAGAAACTTCGTTTCATTCTTCGGTGTGCTAAATTCTGCAGCCGTGTTTGCGGTTACATGGCAGCACGTCACCTAAAAACTCTCTTCGTCCCTGGGTGGGCTCGAACCACCAACCTTTCAGTTAACAGCCGAACGCGCTGACCGATTGCGCCACAGAGACCTGCGCCAAACCAGTCCCTGGGTTAAGTTGTAAAAAAGCAGACTTGGACTTTTCCGGCAATAAAAGACTCTTTCCACGACACGCTGAAAACCGAGACCCCGTTGGGAAGACAGTGAGCGAGCTAATAGATACGCCCAACGTGGGGCTCGAACCCACGACCCTGAGATTAAGAGTCTCACAGCAAACTTGGGCTGATGTAAACTCTCTCATAACAACCGCTGTCTTCTTTGCACACGAGGCAACTGAGCAAGCTGCATACGCTAAAAAGGGGCAAGAAACTTCGTGTCATGCTTCGGTGTGCTAAATTCTGCAGCCGTGTTTGCGGTTACATGGCAGCACGTCACCTAAAAACTCTTTTCGTCCCTGGGTGGGCTCGAACCACCAACCTTTCAGTTAACAGCCGAACGCGCTGACCGATTGTGCCACAGAGACCTGTGCCAAACCAGTCTCTGGGTTAAGTTGTAAAAAAGCAGACTTGGACTTTTCCGGAAAACAAAGACTCTCTTTCCACGACGCGCTAGTTTGCACGCTGAAAACCGAGACCCCGTTGGGAAGAGATAGAGCGAGCTAATAGATACGCCCAACGTGGGGCTCTAACCCACGACCCTGAGATTAAGAGTCTCATGCTCTACCGACTGAGCTAGCCGGGCAGCCGCCGAGAGCTGCTTCGGGCTGGTCGTGGTTTTTATCCGTGCCTAAATTGCGCCCTTCATCCGGAGCCTCAAATTTCACACAGGCCTGGCATAGCGTCTTGCGGGTAAAGTCAAGGTTAAGCCTAGAGGCAGGCTCAGAGTGTCCTTTGTTTGTTTAAGCCATATTTGTTGTTGGGGGATATAGTTTCACCCAGTAGAGCAGGACAATAATATGCACAATCACAACCCGGAGCTAAAGTTCCGTTTCGGTCTGTCAACCGGAACTTAACCTACAAAAAACGCTAGTACATATGGGCGAATGCCAAATCGATTGACCTGATATGCCTGATAGTTTACAAATTACTGGTGCCCTCCTTAGGAGAACAAAATCCACATTCGATCAAAGTCGGAAGCTATTGGAGATGCTCAATGGTGTTTTAAAAGGAGTTTTGAGCAGGACCTCTCTGGAACACAGGCTTCCACCACCCGGAGCAAAACATGAACATTCCATCCGCGCGCCACAGCAAACTTGGGCTGATGTAAACTCTCTCATAACAACCGCTGTCTTCTTTGCACACGAGGCAACTGAGCAAGCTGCATACGCTAAAAAGGGGCAAGAAACTTCGTGTCATGCTTCGGTGTGCTAAATTCTGCAGCCGTGTTTGCGGTTACATGGCAGCACGTCACCTAAAAACTCTCTTCGTCCCTGGGTGGGCTCTAACCACCAACCTTTCAGTTAACAGCCGAACGCGCTGACCGATTGCGCCACAGAGACCTGCGCCAAACCAATCCCTGGGTTAAGTTGTAAAAAAGCAGACTTGGACTTTTCCGGAAAACAAAGACTCTCTTTCCACGACGCGCTAGTTTGCACGCTGAAAACCGAGACCCCGTTGGGAAGAGAGAGCGAGCTAATAGATACGCCCAACGTGGGGCTCGAACCCACGACCCTGAGATTAAGAGTCTCATGCTCTACCGACTGAGCTAGCCAGGCAGCCGCCGAGAGAAGCTTCGGGCTGGTCGTGGTTTTTATCCGTGCCTAAATTGCGCCCTTCATCCGGAGCCTCAAATTTCGCACAGGCTTGGCATAGCGTCTTGCGGGTAAAGTCAGGGTTAAGCGTAGAGGCAGGCTCAGAGTGTCCTTTGTTTGTTTAAGCCATATTTGTTGTTGGGGGATATAGTTTCACCCAGTAGAGCAGGACAATAATATGCACAATCACAACCCGGAGCTAAAGTTCAGTTTCGTTCTGTCAACCGGAACTTAACCTACAAAAAACGCTAGTACATATGGGCGAATGCCAAATCGATTGACCTGATATGCCTGATAGTTTACAAGTTACTGGTGCCCTCCTTAGGAGAACAAAATCCACATTCGATCAAAGTCGGAAGCTATTGCAGATGCTCGATGGTGTTTTAAAAGGAGTTTTGAGCAGGACCTCTCTGGAACACAGGCCTCCACCACCCGGAGCAAAACATGAACATTCCATCCGCGCGCCACAGCAAACTTGAGCTGATGTAAACTCTCACATAAGACCCGCTGTCTACTTTGCACACGAGGCAACTGAGCAAGCTGCATACGCTAAAAAGGGGCAAGAAACTTCGTGTCATTCTTCGGTGTGCTAAATTCTGCAGCCGTGTTTGCGGTTACATGGCAGCACGTCACCTAAAAACTCTCTTCGTCCCTGGGTGGGCTCGAACCACCAACCTTTCGGTTAACAGCCGAACGCGCTGACCGATTGCGCCACAGAGACCTGCGCCAAACCAGTCCCTGGGTTAAGTTGTAAAAAAGCAGACTTGGACTTTTCCGGCAATAAAAGACTCTTTCCACGACACGCTGAAAACCGAGACCCTGTTGGGAAGAGAGAGAGCGAGCTAATAGATACGCCCAACGTGGGGCTCGAACCCACGACCCTGAGATTAAGAGTCTCACGCTCTACCGACTGAGCTAGCCGGGCAGCCGCCTAGAGCTGCTTCGGGCTGGTCGTGGTTTTTATCCGTGCCTAAATTGCGCCCTTCATCCGGAGCCTCAAATTTCGCACAGGCTTGGCATAGCGTCTTGCGGGTAAAGTCAGGGTTAAGCGTAGAGGCAGGCTCAGAGTGTCCTTTGTTTGTTTAAGCCATATTTGTTGTTGGGGGATATAGTTTCACCCAGTAGAGCAGGACAATAATATGCACAATCACAACCCGGAGCTAAAGTTCAGTTTCGTTCTGTCAACCGGAACTTAACCTACAAAAAACGCTAGTACATATGGGCGAATGCCAAATCGATTGACCTGATATGCCTGATAGTTTACAAGTTACTGGTGCCCTCCTTAGGAGAACAAAATCCACATTCGATCAAAGTCGGAAGCTATTGCAGATAGTCGATGGTGTTTTAAAAGGAGTTTTGAGCAGGACCTCTCTGGAACACAGGCCTCCACCACCCGGAGCAAAACATGAACATTCCATCCGCGCGCCACAGCAAACTTGAGCTGATGTAAACTCTCACATAAGACCCGCTGTCTACTTTGCACACGAGGCAACTGAGCAAGCTGCATACGCTAAAAAGGGGCAAGAAACTTCGTGTCATTCTTCGGTGTGCTAAATTCTGCAGCCGTGTTTGCGGTTACATGGCAGCACGTCACCTAAAAACTCTCTTCGTCCCTGGGTGGGCTCGAACCACCAACCTTTCGGTTAACAGCCGAACGCGCTGACCGATTGCGCCACAGAGACCTGCGCCAAACCAGTCCCTGGGTTAAGTTGTAAAAAAGCAGACTTGGACTTTTCCGGCAATAAAAGACTCTTTCCACGACACGCTGAAAACCGAGACCCCGTTGGGAAGAGAGAGAGCGAGCTAATAGATACGCCCAACGTGGGGCTCGAACCCACGACCCTGAGATTAAGAGTCTCATGCTCTACCGACTGAGCTAGCCGGGCAGCCGCCTAGAGCTGCTTCGGGCTGGTCGTGGTTTTTATCCGTGCCTAAATTGCGCCCTTCATCCGGAGCCTCAAATTTCGCACAGGCTTGGCATAGCGTCTTGCGGGTAAAGTCAGGGTTAAGCGTAGAGGCAGGCTCAGAGTGTCCTTTGTTTGTTTAAGCCATATTTGTTGTTGGGGGATATAGTTTCACCCAGTAGAGCAGGACAATAATATGCACAATCACAACCCGGAGCTAAAGTTCAGTTTCGTTCTGTCAACCGGAACTTAACCTACAAAAAACGCTAGTACATATGGGCGAATGCCAAATCGATTGACCTGATATGCCTGATAGTTTACAAGTTACTGGTGCCCTCCTTAGGAGAACAAAATCCACATTCGATCAAAGTCGGAAGCTATTGCAGATGCTCGATGGTGTTTTAAAAGGAGTTTTGAGCAGGACCTCTCTGGAACACAGGCCTCCACCACCCGGAGCAAAACATGAACATTCCATCCGCGCGCCACAGCAAACTTGAGCTGATGTAAACTCTCACATAAGACCCGCTGTCTACTTTGCACACGAGGCAACTGAGCAAGCTGCATACGCTAAAAAGGGGCAAGAAACTTCGTGTCATTCTTCGGTGTGCTAAATTCTGCAGCCGTGTTTGCGGTTACATGGCAGCACGTCACCTAAAAACTCTCTTCTTCCCTGGGTGGGCTCGAACCACCAACCTTTCGGTTAACAGCCGAACGCGCTGACCGGTTGCGCCACAGAGACCTGCACCAAACCAGTCCCTGGGTTAAGTTGTAAAAAAGCAGACTTGGACTTTTCCGGCAATAAAAGACTCTTTCCACGACACGCTAGTTTGCACGCTGAAAACCGAGACCCCGTTGAGAAGACAGAGAGCGAGCTAATAGATACGCCCAACGTGGGGCTCGAACCCACGACCCTGAGATTAAGAGTCTCATGCTCTACCGACTGAGCTAGCCGGGCAGCCGCCGAGAGCTGCTTCGGGCTGGTCGTGCTTTTTATCCGTGCCTAAATTGCGCCCTTCATCCGGAGCCTCAAATTTCGCACAGGCTTGGCATAGCGTCTTGCGGGTAAAGTCAGGGTTAAGCTTAGAGGCAGGCTCAGAGTGTCCTTTGTTTGTTTAAGTCATATTTGTTGTTGGGGGATATAGTTTCACCCAGTAGAGCAGGACAATAAAATGCACAATCACAACCCGGAGCTAAAGTTCCGTTTCGGTCTGTCAACCGGAACTTAACCTACAAAAAACGCTAGTACATATGGGTGAATGCCAAATCGATTGACCTGATATGCCTGATAGTTTACAAGTTACTGGTGCCCTCCTTAGGAGAACAAAATCCACATTCGATCAAAGTCGGAAGCTATTGCAGATGCTCAATGGTGTTTTAAAAGGAGTTTTGAGCAGGACCTCTCTGGAACACAGGCTTCCACCACCCGGAGCAAAACATGAACATTCCATCCGCGCGCCACAGCAAACTTGGGCTGATGTAAACTCTATCATAACAACCGCTGTCTTCTTTGCACACGAGGCAACTGAGCAAGCTGCATACGCTAAAAAGGGGCAAGAAACTTCGTGTCATGCTTCGGTGTGCTAAATTCTGCAGCCGTGTTTGCGGTTACATGGCAGCACGTCACCTAAAAACTCTCTTCGTCCCTGGGTGGGCTCGAACCACCAACCTTTCAGTTAACAGCCGAACGCGCTGACCGATTGTGCCACAGAGACCTGTGCCAAACCAGTCTCTGGGTTAAGTTGTAAAAAAGCAGACTTGGACTTTTCCGGAAAACAAAGACTCTCTTTCCACGACGCGCTAGTTTGCACGCTGAAAACCGAGACCCCGTTGGGAAGAGATAGAGCGAGCTAATAGATACGCCCAACGTGGGGCTCGAACCCACGACCCTGAGATTAAGAGTCTCATGCTCTACCGACTGAGCTAGCCGGGCAGCCGCCGAGAGCTGCTTCGGGCTGGTCGTGCTTTTTATCCGTGCCTAAATTGCGCCCTTCATCCGGAGCCTCAAATTTCGCACAGGCTTGGCATAGCGTCTTGCGGGTAAAGTCAGGGTTAAGCTTAGAGGCAGGCTCAGAGTGTCCTTTGTTTGTTTAAGTCATATTTGTTGTTGGGGGATATAGTTTCACCCAGTAGAGCAGGACAATAAAATGCACAATCACAACCCGGAGCTAAAGTTCCGTTTCGGTCTGTCAACCGGAACTTAACCTACAAAAAACGCTAGTACATATGGGTGAATGCCAAATCGATTGACCTGATATGCCTGATAGTTTACAAGTTACTGGTGCCCTCCTTAGGAGAACAAAATCCACATTCGATCAAAGTCGGAAGCTATTGCAGATGCTCAATGGTGTTTTAAAAGGAGTTTTGAGCAGGACCTCTCTGGAACACAGGCTTCCACCACCCGGAGCAAAACATGAACATTCCATCCGCGCGCCACAGCAAACTTGGGCTGATGTAAACTCTATCATAACAACCGCTGTCTTCTTTGCACACGAGGCAACTGAGCAAGCTGCATACGCTAAAAAGGGGCAAGAAACTTCGTGTCATGCTTCGGTGTGCTAAATTCTGCAGCCGTGTTTGCGGTTACATGGCAGCACGTCACCTAAAAACTCTCTTCGTCCCTGGGTGGGCTCGAACCACCAACCTTTCAGTTAACAGCCGAACGCGCTGACCGATTGTGCCACAGAGACCTGTGCCAAACCAGTCTCTGGGTTAAGTTGTAAAAAAGCAGACTTGGACTTTTCCGGAAAACAAAGACTCTCTTTCCACGACGCGCTAGTTTGCACGCTGAAAACCGAGACCCCGTTGGGAAGAGATAGAGCGAGCTAATAGATACGCCCAACGTGGGGCTCGAACCCACGACCCTGAGATTAAGAGTCTCATGCTCTACCGACTGAGCTAGCCGGGCAGCCGCCGAGAGCTGCTTCGGGCTGGTCGTGGTTTTTATCCGTGCCTAAATTGCGCCCTTCATCCGGAGCCTCAAATTTCGCACAGGCCTGGCATAGCGTCTTGCGGGTAAAGTCAAGGTTAAGCCTAGAGGCAGGCTCAGAGTGTCCTTTGTTTGTTTAAGCCATATTTGTTGTTGGGGGATATAGTTTCACCCAGTAGAGCAGGACAATAATATGCACAATCACAACCCGGAGCTAAAGTTCCGTTTCGGTCTGTCAACCGGAACTTAACCTACAAAAAACGCTAGTACATATGGGCGAATGCCAAATCGATTGACCTGATATGCCTGATAGTTTACAAATTACTGGTGCCCTCCTTAGGAGAACAAAATCCACATTCGATCAAAGTCGGAAGCTATTGGAAATGCTCAATGGTGTTTTAAAAGGAGTTTTGAGCAGGACCTCTCTGGAACACAGGCTTCCACCACCCGGAGCAAAACATGAACATTCCATCCGCGCGCCACAGCAAACTTGGGCTGATGTAAACTCTCTCATAACAACCGCTGTCTTCTTTGCACACGAGGCAACTGAGCAAGCAGCATAAGCTAAAAAGGGGCAAGAAACTTCGTGTCATGCTTCGGTGTGCTAAATTCTGCAGCCGTGTTTGCGGTTACATGGCAGCACGTCACCTAAAAACTCTCTTCGTCCCTGGGTGGGCTCGAACCACCAACCTTTCGGTTAACAGCCGAACGCGCTGATCGATTGCGCCACAGAGACCTGCGCCAAACCAGTCCCTGGGTTAAGTTGTAAAAAAGCAGACTTGGACTTTTCCCGAAAACAAAGAATCTCTTTCCAAGACGTGCCTGTTTGCATGCTGAAAACCGAGACCCCGTTGGGAAGAGAGAGAGCGAGCTAATAGATACGCCCAACGTGGGGCTCGAACCCACGACCCTGAGATTAAGAGTCTCATGCTCTACCGACTGAGCTAGCCGGGCAGCCGCCAAGAGCTGCTTCGGGCTGGTCGTGGTTTTTATCCGTGCCTAAATTGCGCCCTTCATCCGGAGCCTCAAATTTCGCACAGGCTTGGCATAGCGTCTTGCGGGTAAAGTCAGGGTTAAGCGTAGAGGCAGGCTCAGAGTGTCCTTTGTTTGTTTAAGCCATATTTGTTGTTGGGGGATATAGTTTCACCCAGTAAAGCAGGACAATAATATGCACAATCACAACCCGGAGCTAAAGTTCAGTTTCGTTCTGTCAACCGGAACTTAACCTACAAAAAACGCTAGTACATATGGGCGAATGCCAAATCGATTGACCTGATATGCCTGATAGTTTACAAGTTACTGGTGCCCTCCTTAGGAGAACAAAATCCACATTCGATCAAAGTCGGAAGCTATTGCAGATGCTCGATGGTGTTTTAAAAGGAGTTTTGAGCAGGACCTCTCTGGAACACAGGCCTCCACCACCCGGAGCAAAACATGAACATTCCATCCGCGCGCCACAGCAAACTTGAGCTGATGTAAACTCTCACATAAGACCCGCTGTCTACTTTGCACACGAGGCAACTGAGCAAGCTGCATACGCTAACAAAGACTCTCTTTCCACGACGTGCCTGTTTGCATGCTGAAAACCGAGACCCCGTTGGGAAGAGAGAGAGCGAGCTAATAGATACGCCCAACGTGGGGCTCGAACCCACGACCCTGAGATTAAGAGTCTCATGCTCTACCGACTGAGCTAGCCGGGCGGCCGCCTAGAGCTGCTTCGGGCTGGTCGTGGTTTTTATCCGTGCCTAAATTGCGCCCTTCATCCGGAGCCTCAAATTTCGCACAGGCTTGGCATAGCGTCTTGCGGGTAAAGTCAGGGTTAAGCGTAGAGGCAGGCTCAGAGTGTCCTTTGTTTGTTTAAGCCATATTTGTTGTTGGGGGATATAGTTTCACCCAGTAGAGCAGGACAATAATATGCACAATCACAACCCGGAGCTAAAGTTCAGTTTCGTTCTGTCAACCGGAACTTAACCTACAAAAAACGCTAGTACATATGGGCGAATGCCAAATCGATTGACCTGATATGCCTGATAGTTTACAAGTTACTGGTGCCCTCCTTAGGAGAACAAAATCCACATTCGATCAAAGTCGGAAGCTATTGCAGATGCTCGATGGTGTTTTAAAAGGAGTTTTGAGCAGGACCTCTCTGGAACACAGGCCTCCACCACCCGGAGCAAAACATGAACATTCCATCCGCGCGCCACAGCAAACTTGAGCTGATGTAAACTCTCACATAAGACCCGCTGTCTACTTTGCACACGAGGCAACTGAGCAAGCTGCATACGCTAAAAAGGGGCAAGAAACTTCGTGTCATTCTTCGGTGTGCTAAATTCTGCAGCCGTGTTTGCGGTTACATGGCAGCACGTCACCTAAAAACTCTCTTCGTCCCGGGGTGGGCTCGAACCACCAACCTTTCGGTTAACAGCCGAACGCGCTGACCGATTGCGCCACAGAGACCTGCGCCAAATCAGTCCCTGGGTTAAGTTGTAAAAAGCAGACTTGGACTTTTCCGGAAAACAAAGACTCTCTTTCCACGACGCGCTAGTTTGCACGCTGAAAACCGAGACCCCGTTGGGAAGAGAGAGAGCGAGCTAATAGATACGCCCAATGTGGGGCTCGAACCCACGACCCTGAGATTAAGAGTCTCATGCTCTACCGACTGAGCTAGCCGGGCAGCCGCCGAGAGCTGCTTCGGGCTGGTCGTGGTTTTTATCCGTGCCTAAATTGCGCCCTTCATCCGGAGCCTCAAATTTCGCACAGGCTTGGCATAGCGTCTTGCGGGTAAAGTCAGGGTTAAGCGTAGAGGCAGGCTCAGAGTGTCCTTTGTTTGTTTAAGCCATATTTGTTGTTGGGGGATATAGTTTCACCCAGTAGAGCAGGACAATAATATGCACAATCACAACCCGGAGCTAAAGTTCAGTTTCGTTCTGTCAACCGGAACTTAACCTACAAAAAACGCTAGTACATATGGGCGAATGCCAAATCGATTGACCTGATATGCCTGATAGTTTACAAGTTACTGGTGCCCTCCTTAGGAGAACAAAATCCACATTCGATCAAAGTCGGAAGCTATTGCAGATGCTCGATGGTGTTTTAAAAGGAGTTTTGAGCAGGACCTCTCTGGAACACAGGCCTCCACCACCCGGAGCAAAACATGAACATTCCATCCGCGCGCCACAGCAAACTTGAGCTGATGTAAACTCTCACATAAGACCCGCTGTCTACTTTGCACACGAGGCAACTGAGCAAGCTGCATACGCTAAAAAGGGGCAAGAAACTTCGTTTCATTCTTCGGTGTGCTAAATTCTGCAGCCGTGTTTGCGGTTACATGGCAGCACGTCACCTAAAAACTCTCTTCGTCCCTGGGTGGGCTCGAACCACCAACCTTTCAGTTAACAGCCGAACGCGCTGACCGATTGCGCCACAGAGACCTGCGCCAAACCAGTCCCTGGGTTAAGTTGTAAAAAAGCAGACTTGGACTTTTCCGGCAATAAAAGACTCTTTCCACGACACGCTGAAAACCGAGACCCCGTTGGGAAGACAGTGAGCGAGCTAATAGATACGCCCAACGTGGGGCTCGAACCCACGACCCTGAGATTAAGAGTCTCACAGCAAACTTGGGCTGATGTAAACTCTCTCATAACAACCGCTGTCTTCTTTGCACACGAGGCAACTGAGCAAGCTGCATACGCTAAAAAGGGGCAAGAAACTTCGTGTCATGCTTCGGTGTGCTAAATTCTGCAGCCGTGTTTGCGGTTACATGGCAGCACGTCACCTAAAAACTCTTTTCGTCCCTGGGTGGGCTCGAACCACCAACCTTTCAGTTAACAGCCGAACGCGCTGACCGATTGTGCCACAGAGACCTGTGCCAAACCAGTCTCTGGGTTAAGTTGTAAAAAAGCAGACTTGGACTTTTCCGGAAAACAAAGACTCTCTTTCCACGACGCGCTAGTTTGCACGCTGAAAACCGAGACCCCGTTGGGAAGAGATAGAGCGAGCTAATAGATACGCCCAACGTGGGGCTCTAACCCACGACCCTGAGATTAAGAGTCTCATGCTCTACCGACTGAGCTAGCCGGGCAGCCGCCGAGAGCTGCTTCGGGCTGGTCGTGGTTTTTATCCGTGCCTAAATTGCGCCCTTCATCCGGAGCCTCAAATTTCACACAGGCCTGGCATAGCGTCTTGCGGGTAAAGTCAAGGTTAAGCCTAGAGGCAGGCTCAGAGTGTCCTTTGTTTGTTTAAGCCATATTTGTTGTTGGGGGATATAGTTTCACCCAGTAGAGCAGGACAATAATATGCACAATCACAACCCGGAGCTAAAGTTCCGTTTCGGTCTGTCAACCGGAACTTAACCTACAAAAAACGCTAGTACATATGGGCGAATGCCAAATCGATTGACCTGATATGCCTGATAGTTTACAAATTACTGGTGCCCTCCTTAGGAGAACAAAATCCACATTCGATCAAAGTCGGAAGCTATTGGAGATGCTCAATGGTGTTTTAAAAGGAGTTTTGAGCAGGACCTCTCTGGAACACAGGCTTCCACCACCCGGAGCAAAACATGAACATTCCATCCGCGCGCCACAGCAAACTTGGGCTGATGTAAACTCTCTCATAACAACCGCTGTCTTCTTTGCACACGAGGCAACTGAGCAAGCTGCATACGCTAAAAAGGGGCAAGAAACTTCGTGTCATGCTTCGGTGTGCTAAATTCTGCAGCCGTGTTTGCGGTTACATGGCAGCACGTCACCTAAAAACTCTCTTCGTCCCTGGGTGGGCTCTAACCACCAACCTTTCAGTTAACAGCCGAACGCGCTGACCGATTGCGCCACAGAGACCTGCGCCAAACCAATCCCTGGGTTAAGTTGTAAAAAAGCAGACTTGGACTTTTCCGGAAAACAAAGACTCTCTTTCCACGACGCGCTAGTTTGCACGCTGAAAACCGAGACCCCGTTGGGAAGAGAGAGCGAGCTAATAGATACGCCCAACGTGGGGCTCGAACCCACGACCCTGAGATTAAGAGTCTCATGCTCTACCGACTGAGCTAGCCAGGCAGCCGCCGAGAGAAGCTTCGGGCTGGTCGTGGTTTTTATCCGTGCCTAAATTGCGCCCTTCATCCGGAGCCTCAAATTTCGCACAGGCTTGGCATAGCGTCTTGCGGGTAAAGTCAGGGTTAAGCGTAGAGGCAGGCTCAGAGTGTCCTTTGTTTGTTTAAGCCATATTTGTTGTTGGGGGATATAGTTTCACCCAGTAGAGCAGGACAATAATATGCACAATCACAACCCGGAGCTAAAGTTCAGTTTCGTTCTGTCAACCGGAACTTAACCTACAAAAAACGCTAGTACATATGGGCGAATGCCAAATCGATTGACCTGATATGCCTGATAGTTTACAAGTTACTGGTGCCCTCCTTAGGAGAACAAAATCCACATTCGATCAAAGTCGGAAGCTATTGCAGATGCTCGATGGTGTTTTAAAAGGAGTTTTGAGCAGGACCTCTCTGGAACACAGGCCTCCACCACCCGGAGCAAAACATGAACATTCCATCCGCGCGCCACAGCAAACTTGAGCTGATGTAAACTCTCACATAAGACCCGCTGTCTACTTTGCACACGAGGCAACTGAGCAAGCTGCATACGCTAAAAAGGGGCAAGAAACTTCGTGTCATTCTTCGGTGTGCTAAATTCTGCAGCCGTGTTTGCGGTTACATGGCAGCACGTCACCTAAAAACTCTCTTCGTCCCTGGGTGGGCTCGAACCACCAACCTTTCGGTTAACAGCCGAACGCGCTGACCGATTGCGCCACAGAGACCTGCGCCAAACCAGTCCCTGGGTTAAGTTGTAAAAAAGCAGACTTGGACTTTTCCGGCAATAAAAGACTCTTTCCACGACACGCTGAAAACCGAGACCCTGTTGGGAAGAGAGAGAGCGAGCTAATAGATACGCCCAACGTGGGGCTCGAACCCACGACCCTGAGATTAAGAGTCTCACGCTCTACCGACTGAGCTAGCCGGGCAGCCGCCTAGAGCTGCTTCGGGCTGGTCGTGGTTTTTATCCGTGCCTAAATTGCGCCCTTCATCCGGAGCCTCAAATTTCGCACAGGCTTGGCATAGCGTCTTGCGGGTAAAGTCAGGGTTAAGCGTAGAGGCAGGCTCAGAGTGTCCTTTGTTTGTTTAAGCCATATTTGTTGTTGGGGGATATAGTTTCACCCAGTAGAGCAGGACAATAATATGCACAATCACAACCCGGAGCTAAAGTTCAGTTTCGTTCTGTCAACCGGAACTTAACCTACAAAAAACGCTAGTACATATGGGCGAATGCCAAATCGATTGACCTGATATGCCTGATAGTTTACAAGTTACTGGTGCCCTCCTTAGGAGAACAAAATCCACATTCGATCAAAGTCGGAAGCTATTGCAGATAGTCGATGGTGTTTTAAAAGGAGTTTTGAGCAGGACCTCTCTGGAACACAGGCCTCCACCACCCGGAGCAAAACATGAACATTCCATCCGCGCGCCACAGCAAACTTGAGCTGATGTAAACTCTCACATAAGACCCGCTGTCTACTTTGCACACGAGGCAACTGAGCAAGCTGCATACGCTAAAAAGGGGCAAGAAACTTCGTGTCATTCTTCGGTGTGCTAAATTCTGCAGCCGTGTTTGCGGTTACATGGCAGCACGTCACCTAAAAACTCTCTTCGTCCCTGGGTGGGCTCGAACCACCAACCTTTCGGTTAACAGCCGAACGCGCTGACCGATTGCGCCACAGAGACCTGCGCCAAACCAGTCCCTGGGTTAAGTTGTAAAAAAGCAGACTTGGACTTTTCCGGCAATAAAAGACTCTTTCCACGACACGCTGAAAACCGAGACCCCGTTGGGAAGAGAGAGAGCGAGCTAATAGATACGCCCAACGTGGGGCTCGAACCCACGACCCTGAGATTAAGAGTCTCATGCTCTACCGACTGAGCTAGCCGGGCAGCCGCCTAGAGCTGCTTCGGGCTGGTCGTGGTTTTTATCCGTGCCTAAATTGCGCCCTTCATCCGGAGCCTCAAATTTCGCACAGGCTTGGCATAGCGTCTTGCGGGTAAAGTCAGGGTTAAGCGTAGAGGCAGGCTCAGAGTGTCCTTTGTTTGTTTAAGCCATATTTGTTGTTGGGGGATATAGTTTCACCCAGTAGAGCAGGACAATAATATGCACAATCACAACCCGGAGCTAAAGTTCAGTTTCGTTCTGTCAACCGGAACTTAACCTACAAAAAACGCTAGTACATATGGGCGAATGCCAAATCGATTGACCTGATATGCCTGATAGTTTACAAGTTACTGGTGCCCTCCTTAGGAGAACAAAATCCACATTCGATCAAAGTCGGAAGCTATTGCAGATGCTCGATGGTGTTTTAAAAGGAGTTTTGAGCAGGACCTCTCTGGAACACAGGCCTCCACCACCCGGAGCAAAACATGAACATTCCATCCGCGCGCCACAGCAAACTTGAGCTGATGTAAACTCTCACATAAGACCCGCTGTCTACTTTGCACACGAGGCAACTGAGCAAGCTGCATACGCTAAAAAGGGGCAAGAAACTTCGTGTCATTCTTCGGTGTGCTAAATTCTGCAGCCGTGTTTGCGGTTACATGGCAGCACGTCACCTAAAAACTCTCTTCTTCCCTGGGTGGGCTCGAACCACCAACCTTTCGGTTAACAGCCGAACGCGCTGACCGGTTGCGCCACAGAGACCTGCACCAAACCAGTCCCTGGGTTAAGTTGTAAAAAAGCAGACTTGGACTTTTCCGGCAATAAAAGACTCTTTCCACGACACGCTAGTTTGCACGCTGAAAACCGAGACCCCGTTGAGAAGACAGAGAGCGAGCTAATAGATACGCCCAACGTGGGGCTCGAACCCACGACCCTGAGATTAAGAGTCTCATGCTCTACCGACTGAGCTAGCCGGGCAGCCGCCGAGAGCTGCTTCGGGCTGGTCGTGCTTTTTATCCGTGCCTAAATTGCGCCCTTCATCCGGAGCCTCAAATTTCGCACAGGCTTGGCATAGCGTCTTGCGGGTAAAGTCAGGGTTAAGCTTAGAGGCAGGCTCAGAGTGTCCTTTGTTTGTTTAAGTCATATTTGTTGTTGGGGGATATAGTTTCACCCAGTAGAGCAGGACAATAAAATGCACAATCACAACCCGGAGCTAAAGTTCCGTTTCGGTCTGTCAACCGGAACTTAACCTACAAAAAACGCTAGTACATATGGGTGAATGCCAAATCGATTGACCTGATATGCCTGATAGTTTACAAGTTACTGGTGCCCTCCTTAGGAGAACAAAATCCACATTCGATCAAAGTCGGAAGCTATTGCAGATGCTCAATGGTGTTTTAAAAGGAGTTTTGAGCAGGACCTCTCTGGAACACAGGCTTCCACCACCCGGAGCAAAACATGAACATTCCATCCGCGCGCCACAGCAAACTTGGGCTGATGTAAACTCTATCATAACAACCGCTGTCTTCTTTGCACACGAGGCAACTGAGCAAGCTGCATACGCTAAAAAGGGGCAAGAAACTTCGTGTCATGCTTCGGTGTGCTAAATTCTGCAGCCGTGTTTGCGGTTACATGGCAGCACGTCACCTAAAAACTCTCTTCGTCCCTGGGTGGGCTCGAACCACCAACCTTTCAGTTAACAGCCGAACGCGCTGACCGATTGTGCCACAGAGACCTGTGCCAAACCAGTCTCTGGGTTAAGTTGTAAAAAAGCAGACTTGGACTTTTCCGGAAAACAAAGACTCTCTTTCCACGACGCGCTAGTTTGCACGCTGAAAACCGAGACCCCGTTGGGAAGAGATAGAGCGAGCTAATAGATACGCCCAACGTGGGGCTCGAACCCACGACCCTGAGATTAAGAGTCTCATGCTCTACCGACTGAGCTAGCCGGGCAGCCGCCGAGAGCTGCTTCGGGCTGGTCGTGCTTTTTATCCGTGCCTAAATTGCGCCCTTCATCCGGAGCCTCAAATTTCGCACAGGCTTGGCATAGCGTCTTGCGGGTAAAGTCAGGGTTAAGCTTAGAGGCAGGCTCAGAGTGTCCTTTGTTTGTTTAAGTCATATTTGTTGTTGGGGGATATAGTTTCACCCAGTAGAGCAGGACAATAAAATGCACAATCACAACCCGGAGCTAAAGTTCCGTTTCGGTCTGTCAACCGGAACTTAACCTACAAAAAACGCTAGTACATATGGGTGAATGCCAAATCGATTGACCTGATATGCCTGATAGTTTACAAGTTACTGGTGCCCTCCTTAGGAGAACAAAATCCACATTCGATCAAAGTCGGAAGCTATTGCAGATGCTCAATGGTGTTTTAAAAGGAGTTTTGAGCAGGACCTCTCTGGAACACAGGCTTCCACCACCCGGAGCAAAACATGAACATTCCATCCGCGCGCCACAGCAAACTTGGGCTGATGTAAACTCTATCATAACAACCGCTGTCTTCTTTGCACACGAGGCAACTGAGCAAGCTGCATACGCTAAAAAGGGGCAAGAAACTTCGTGTCATGCTTCGGTGTGCTAAATTCTGCAGCCGTGTTTGCGGTTACATGGCAGCACGTCACCTAAAAACTCTCTTCGTCCCTGGGTGGGCTCGAACCACCAACCTTTCAGTTAACAGCCGAACGCGCTGACCGATTGTGCCACAGAGACCTGTGCCAAACCAGTCTCTGGGTTAAGTTGTAAAAAAGCAGACTTGGACTTTTCCGGAAAACAAAGACTCTCTTTCCACGACGCGCTAGTTTGCACGCTGAAAACCGAGACCCCGTTGGGAAGAGATAGAGCGAGCTAATAGATACGCCCAACGTGGGGCTCGAACCCACGACCCTGAGATTAAGAGTCTCATGCTCTACCGACTGAGCTAGCCGGGCAGCCGCCGAGAGCTGCTTCGGGCTGGTCGTGGTTTTTATCCGTGCCTAAATTGCGCCCTTCATCCGGAGCCTCAAATTTCGCACAGGCCTGGCATAGCGTCTTGCGGGTAAAGTCAAGGTTAAGCCTAGAGGCAGGCTCAGAGTGTCCTTTGTTTGTTTAAGCCATATTTGTTGTTGGGGGATATAGTTTCACCCAGTAGAGCAGGACAATAATATGCACAATCACAACCCGGAGCTAAAGTTCCGTTTCGGTCTGTCAACCGGAACTTAACCTACAAAAAACGCTAGTACATATGGGCGAATGCCAAATCGATTGACCTGATATGCCTGATAGTTTACAAATTACTGGTGCCCTCCTTAGGAGAACAAAATCCACATTCGATCAAAGTCGGAAGCTATTGGAAATGCTCAATGGTGTTTTAAAAGGAGTTTTGAGCAGGACCTCTCTGGAACACAGGCTTCCACCACCCGGAGCAAAACATGAACATTCCATCCGCGCGCCACAGCAAACTTGGGCTGATGTAAACTCTCTCATAACAACCGCTGTCTTCTTTGCACACGAGGCAACTGAGCAAGCAGCATAAGCTAAAAAGGGGCAAGAAACTTCGTGTCATGCTTCGGTGTGCTAAATTCTGCAGCCGTGTTTGCGGTTACATGGCAGCACGTCACCTAAAAACTCTCTTCGTCCCTGGGTGGGCTCGAACCACCAACCTTTCGGTTAACAGCCGAACGCGCTGATCGATTGCGCCACAGAGACCTGCGCCAAACCAGTCCCTGGGTTAAGTTGTAAAAAAGCAGACTTGGACTTTTCCCGAAAACAAAGAATCTCTTTCCAAGACGTGCCTGTTTGCATGCTGAAAACCGAGACCCCGTTGGGAAGAGAGAGAGCGAGCTAATAGATACGCCCAACGTGGGGCTCGAACCCACGACCCTGAGATTAAGAGTCTCATGCTCTACCGACTGAGCTAGCCGGGCAGCCGCCAAGAGCTGCTTCGGGCTGGTCGTGGTTTTTATCCGTGCCTAAATTGCGCCCTTCATCCGGAGCCTCAAATTTCGCACAGGCTTGGCATAGCGTCTTGCGGGTAAAGTCAGGGTTAAGCGTAGAGGCAGGCTCAGAGTGTCCTTTGTTTGTTTAAGCCATATTTGTTGTTGGGGGATATAGTTTCACCCAGTAAAGCAGGACAATAATATGCACAATCACAACCCGGAGCTAAAGTTCAGTTTCGTTCTGTCAACCGGAACTTAACCTACAAAAAACGCTAGTACATATGGGCGAATGCCAAATCGATTGACCTGATATGCCTGATAGTTTACAAGTTACTGGTGCCCTCCTTAGGAGAACAAAATCCACATTCGATCAAAGTCGGAAGCTATTGCAGATGCTCGATGGTGTTTTAAAAGGAGTTTTGAGCAGGACCTCTCTGGAACACAGGCCTCCACCACCCGGAGCAAAACATGAACATTCCATCCGCGCGCCACAGCAAACTTGAGCTGATGTAAACTCTCACATAAGACCCGCTGTCTACTTTGCACACGAGGCAACTGAGCAAGCTGCATACGCTAACAAAGACTCTCTTTCCACGACGTGCCTGTTTGCATGCTGAAAACCGAGACCCCGTTGGGAAGAGAGAGAGCGAGCTAATAGATACGCCCAACGTGGGGCTCGAACCCACGACCCTGAGATTAAGAGTCTCATGCTCTACCGACTGAGCTAGCCGGGCGGCCGCCTAGAGCTGCTTCGGGCTGGTCGTGGTTTTTATCCGTGCCTAAATTGCGCCCTTCATCCGGAGCCTCAAATTTCGCACAGGCTTGGCATAGCGTCTTGCGGGTAAAGTCAGGGTTAAGCGTAGAGGCAGGCTCAGAGTGTCCTTTGTTTGTTTAAGCCATATTTGTTGTTGGGGGATATAGTTTCACCCAGTAGAGCAGGACAATAATATGCACAATCACAACCCGGAGCTAAAGTTCAGTTTCGTTCTGTCAACCGGAACTTAACCTACAAAAAACGCTAGTACATATGGGCGAATGCCAAATCGATTGACCTGATATGCCTGATAGTTTACAAGTTACTGGTGCCCTCCTTAGGAGAACAAAATCCACATTCGATCAAAGTCGGAAGCTATTGCAGATGCTCGATGGTGTTTTAAAAGGAGTTTTGAGCAGGACCTCTCTGGAACACAGGCCTCCACCACCCGGAGCAAAACATGAACATTCCATCCGCGCGCCACAGCAAACTTGAGCTGATGTAAACTCTCACATAAGACCCGCTGTCTACTTTGCACACGAGGCAACTGAGCAAGCTGCATACGCTAAAAAGGGGCAAGAAACTTCGTGTCATTCTTCGGTGTGCTAAATTCTGCAGCCGTGTTTGCGGTTACATGGCAGCACGTCACCTAAAAACTCTCTTCGTCCCGGGGTGGGCTCGAACCACCAACCTTTCGGTTAACAGCCGAACGCGCTGACCGATTGCGCCACAGAGACCTGCGCCAAATCAGTCCCTGGGTTAAGTTGTAAAAAGCAGACTTGGACTTTTCCGGAAAACAAAGACTCTCTTTCCACGACGCGCTAGTTTGCACGCTGTAAACCGAGACCCCGTTGGGAAGAGAGAGAGCGAGCTAATAGATACGCCCAATGTGGGGCTCGAACCCACGACCCTGAGATTAAGAGTCTCATGCTCTACCGACTGAGCTAGCCGGGCAGCCGCCGAGAGCTGCTTCGGGCTGGTCGTGGTTTTTATCCGTGCCTAAATTGCGCCCTTCATCCGGAGCCTCAAATTTCGCACAGGCTTGGCATAGCGTCTTGCGGGTAAAGTCAGGGTTAAGCGTAGAGGCAGGCTCAGAGTGTCCTTTGTTTGTTTAAGCCATATTTGTTGTTGGGGGATATAGTTTCACCCAGTAGAGCAGGACAATAATATGCACAATCACAACCCGGAGCTAAAGTTCAGTTTCGTTCTGTCAACCGGAACTTAACCTACAAAAAACGCTAGTACATATGGGCGAATGCCAAATCGATTGACCTGATATGCCTGATAGTTTACAAGTTACTGGTGCCCTCCTTAGGAGAACAAAATCCACATTCGATCAAAGTCGGAAGCTATTGCAGATGCTCGATGGTGTTTTAAAAGGAGTTTTGAGCAGGACCTCTCTGGAACACAGGCCTCCACCACCCGGAGCAAAACATGAACATTCCATCCGCGCGCCACAGCAAACTTGAGCTGATGTAAACTCTCACATAAGACCCGCTGTCTACTTTGCACACGAGGCAACTGAGCAAGCTGCATACGCTAAAAAGGGGCAAGAAACTTCGTTTCATTCTTCGGTGTGCTAAATTCTGCAGCCGTGTTTGCGGTTACATGGCAGCACGTCACCTAAAAACTCTCTTCGTCCCTGGGTGGGCTCGAACCACCAACCTTTCAGTTAACAGCCGAACGCGCTGACCGATTGCGCCACAGAGACCTGCGCCAAACCAGTCCCTGGGTTAAGTTGTAAAAAAGCAGACTTGGACTTTTCCGGCAATAAAAGACTCTTTCCACGACACGCTGAAAACCGAGACCCCGTTGGGAAGACAGTGAGCGAGCTAATAGATACGCCCAACGTGGGGCTCGAACCCACGACCCTGAGATTAAGAGTCTCACAGCAAACTTGGGCTGATGTAAACTCTCTCATAACAACCGCTGTCTTCTTTGCACACGAGGCAACTGAGCAAGCTGCATACGCTAAAAAGGGGCAAGAAACTTCGTGTCATGCTTCGGTGTGCTAAATTCTGCAGCCGTGTTTGCGGTTACATGGCAGCACGTCACCTAAAAACTCTTTTCGTCCCTGGGTGGGCTCGAACCACCAACCTTTCAGTTAACAGCCGAACGCGCTGACCGATTGTGCCACAGAGACCTGTGCCAAACCAGTCTCTGGGTTAAGTTGTAAAAAAGCAGACTTGGACTTTTCCGGAAAACAAAGACTCTCTTTCCACGACGCGCTAGTTTGCACGCTGAAAACCGAGACCCCGTTGGGAAGAGATAGAGCGAGCTAATAGATACGCCCAACGTGGGGCTCTAACCCACGACCCTGAGATTAAGAGTCTCATGCTCTACCGACTGAGCTAGCCGGGCAGCCGCTGAGAGCTGCTTCGGGCTGGTCGT
>CM060594.1:15322500-15332500 GCA_030578255.1 Tiaroga cobitis
AACGCGCTGACCGATTGCGCCACAGAGACCTGCGCCAAACCAATCCCTGGGTTAAGTTGTAAAAAAGCAGACTTGGACTTTTCCGGAAAACAAAGACTCTCTTTCCACGACGCGCTAGTTTGCACGCTGAAAACCGAGACCCCGTTGGGAAGAGAGAGCGAGCTAATAGATACGCCCAACGTGGGGCTCGAACCCACGACCCTGAGATTAAGAGTCTCATGCTCTACCGACTGAGCTAGCCAGGCAGCCGCCGAGAGAAGCTTCGGGCTGGTCGTGGTTTTTATCCGTGCCTAAATTGCGCCCTTCATCCGGAGCCTCAAATTTCGCACAGGCTTGGCATAGCGTCTTGCGGGTAAAGTCAGGGTTAAGCGTAGAGGCAGGCTCAGAGTGTCCTTTGTTTGTTTAAGCCATATTTGTTGTTGGGGGATATAGTTTCACCCAGTAGAGCAGGACAATAATATGCACAATCACAACCCGGAGCTAAAGTTCAGTTTTGTTCTGTCAACCGGAACTTAACCTACAAAAAACGCTAGTACATATGGGCGAATGCCAAATCGATTGACCTGATATGCCTGATAGTTTACAAGTTACTGGTGCCCTCCTTAGGAGAACAAAATCCACATTCGATCAAAGTCGGAAGCTATTGCAGATGCTCGATGGTGTTTTAAAAGGAGTTTTGAGCAGGACCTCTCTGGAACACAGGCCTCCACCACCCGGAGCAAAACATGAACATTCCATCCGCGCGCCACAGCAAACTTGAGCTGATGTAAACTCTCACATAAGACCCGCTGTCTACTTTGCACACGAGGCAACTGAGCAAGCTGCATACGCTAAAAAGGGGCAAGAAACTTCGTGTCATTCTTCGGTGTGCTAAATTCTGCAGCCGTGTTTGCGGTTACATGGCAGCACGTCACCTAAAAACTCTCTTCGTCCCTGGGTGGGTTCGAACCACCAACCTTTCGGTTAACAGCCGAACGCGCTGACCGATTGCGCCACAGAGACCTGCGCCAAACCAGTCCCTGGGGTAAGTTGTAAAAAAGCAGACTTGGACTTTTCCGGCAATAAAAGACTCTTTCCACGACACGCTGAAAACCGAGACCCTGTTGGGAAGAGAGAGAGCGAGCTAATAGATACGCCCAACGTGGGGCTCGAACCCACGACCCTGAGATTAAGAGTCTCATGCTCTACCGACTGAGCTAGCCGGGCAGCCGCCTAGAGCTGCTTCGGGCTGGTCGTGGTTTTTATCCGTGCCTAAATTGCGCCCTTCATCCGGAGCCTCAAATTTCGCACAGGCTTGGCATAGCGTCTTGCGGGTAAAGTCAGGGTTAAGCGTAGAGGCAGGCTCAGAGTGTCCTTTGTTTGTTTAAGCCATATTTGTTGTTGGGGGATATAGTTTCACCCAGTAGAGCAGGACAATAATATGCACAATCACAACCCGGAGCTAAAGTTCAGTTTCGTTCTGTCAACCGGAACTTAACCTACAAAAAACGCTAGTACATATGGGCGAATGCCAAATCGATTGACCTGATATGCCTGATAGTTTACAAGTTACTGGTGCCCTCCTTAGGAGAACAAAATCCACATTCGATCAAAGTCGGAAGCTATTGCAGATAGTCGATGGTGTTTTAAAAGGAGTTTTGAGCAGGACCTCTCTGGAACACAGGCCTCCACCACCCGGAGCAAAACATGAACATTCCATCCGCGCGCCACAGCAAACTTGAGCTGATGTAAACTCTCACATAAGACCCGCTGTCTACTTTGCACACGAGGCAACTGAGCAAGCTGCATACGCTAAAAAGGGGCAAGAAACTTCGTGTCATTCTTCGGTGTGCTAAATTCTGCAGCCGTGTTTGCGGTTACATGGCAGCACGTCACCTAAAAACTCTCTTCGTCCCTGGGTGGGCTCGAACCACCAACCTTTCGGTTAACAGCCGAACGCGCTGACCGATTGCGCCACAGAGACCTGCGCCAAACCAGTCCCTGGGTTAAGTTGTAAAAAAGCAGACTTGGACTTTTCCGGCAATAAAAGACTCTTTCCACGACACGCTGAAAACCGAGACCCCGTTGGGAAGAGAGAGAGCGAGCTAATAGATACGCCCAACGTGGGGCTCGAACCCACGACCCTGAGATTAAGAGTCTCATGCTCTACCGACTGAGCTAGCCGGGCAGCCGCCTAGAGCTGCTTCGGGCTGGTCGTGGTTTTTATCCGTGCCTAAATTGCGCCCTTCATCCGGAGCCTCAAATTTCGCACAGGCTTGGCATAGCGTCTTGCGGGTAAAGTCAGGGTTAAGCGTAGAGGCAGGCTCAGAGTGTCCTTTGTTTGTTTAAGCCATATTTGTTGTTGGGGGATATAGTTTCACCCAGTAGAGCAGGACAATAATATGCACAATCACAACCCGGAGCTAAAGTTCAGTTTCGTTCTGTCAACCGGAACTTAACCTACAAAAAACGCTAGTACATATGGGCGAATGCCAAATCGATTGACCTGATATGCCTGATAGTTTACAAGTTACTGGTGCCCTCCTTAGGAGAACAAAATCCACATTCGATCAAAGTCGGAAGCTATTGCAGATGCTCGATGGTGTTTTAAAAGGAGTTTTGAGCAGGACCTCTCTGGAACACAGGCCTCCACCACCCGGAGCAAAACATGAACATTCCATCCGCGCGCCACAGCAAACTTGAGCTGATGTAAACTCTCACATAAGACCCGCTGTCTACTTTGCACACGAGGCAACTGAGCAAGCTGCATACGCTAAAAAGGGGCAAGAAACTTCGTGTCATTCTTCGGTGTGCTAAATTCTGCAGCCGTGTTTGCGGTTACATGGCAGCACGTCACCTAAAAACTCTCTTCTTCCCTGGGTGGGCTCGAACCACCAACCTTTCGGTTAACAGCCGAACGCGCTGACCGGTTGCGCCACAGAGACCTGCACCAAACCAGTCCCTGGGTTAAGTTGTAAAAAAGCAGACTTGGACTTTTCCGGCAATAAAAGACTCTTTCCAAGACACGCTAGTTTGCACGCTGAAAACCGAGACCCCGTTGAGAAGACAGAGAGCGAGCTAATAGATACGCCCAACGTGGGGCTCGAACCCACGACCCTGAGATTAAGAGTCTCATGCTCTACCGACTGAGCTAGCCGGGCAGCCGCCGAGAGCTGCTTCGGGCTGGTCGTGCTTTTTATCCGTGCCTAAATTGCGCCCTTCATCCGGAGCCTCAAATTTCGCACAGGCTTGGCATAGCGTCTTGCGGGTAAAGTCAGGGTTAAGCGTAGAGGCAGGCTCAGAGTGTCCTTTGTTTGTTTAAGTCATATTTGTTGTTGGGGGATATAGTTTCACCCAGTAGAGCAGGACAATAATATGCACAATCACAACCCGGAGCTAAAGTTCAGTTTCGTTCTGTCAACCGGAACTTAACCTACAAAAAACGCTAGTACATATGGGCGAATGCCAAATCGATTGACCTGATATGCCTGATAGTTTACAAGTTACTGGTGCCCTCCTTAGGAGAACAAAATCCACATTCGATCAAAGTCGGAAGCTATTGCAGATAGTCGATGGTGTTTTAAAAGGAGTTTTGAGCAGGACCTCTCTGGAACACAGGCTTCCACCACCCGGAGCAAAACATGAACATTCCATCCGCGCGCCACAGCAAACTTGGGCTGATGTAAACTCTCTCATAACAACCGCTGTCTTCTTTGCACACGAGGCAACTGAGCAAGCTGCATACGCTAAAAAGGGGCAAGAAACTTCGTGTCATGCTTCGGTGTGCTAAATTCTGCAGCCGTGTTTGCGGTTACATGGCAGCACGTCACCTAAAAACTCTCTTCGTCCCTGGGTGGGCTCGAACCACCAACCTTTCGGTTAACAGCCGAACGCGCTGACCGATTGCGCCACAGAGACCTGCGCCAAACCAGTCCCTGGGTTAAGTTGTAAAAAAGCAGACTTGGACTTTTCCGGCAATAAAAGACTCTTTCCACGACACGCTGAAAACCGAGACCCCGTTGGGAAGAGAGAGAGCGAGCTAATAGATACGCCCAACGTGGGGCTCGAACCCACGACCCTGAGATTAAGAGTCTCATGCTCTACCGACTGAGCTAGCCGGGCAGCCGCCTAGAGCTGCTTCGGGCTGGTCGTGGTTTTTATCCGTGCCTAAATTGCGCCCTTCATCCGGAGCCTCAAATTTCGCACAGGCTTGGCATAGCGTCTTGCGGGTAAAGTCAGGGTTAAGCGTAGAGGCAGGCTCAGAGTGTCCTTTGTTTGTTTAAGCCATATTTGTTGTTGGGGGATATAGTTTCACCCAGTAGAGCAGGACAATAATATGCACAATCACAACCCGGAGCTAAAGTTCAGTTTCGTTCTGTCAACCGGAACTTAACCTACAAAAAACGCTAGTACATATGGGCGAATGCCAAATCGATTGACCTGATATGCCTGATAGTTTACAAGTTACTGGTGCCCTCCTTAGGAGAACAAAATCCACATTCGATCAAAGTCGGAAGCTATTGCAGATGCTCGATGGTGTTTTAAAAGGAGTTTTGAGCAGGACCTCTCTGGAACACAGGCCTCCACCACCCGGAGCAAAACATGAACATTCCATCCGCGCGCCACAGCAAACTTGAGCTGATGTAAACTCTCACATAAGACCCGCTGTCTACTTTGCACACGAGGCAACTGAGCAAGCTGCATACGCTAAAAAGGGGCAAGAAACTTCGTGTCATTCTTCGGTGTGCTAAATTCTGCAGCCGTGTTTGCGGTTACATGGCAGCACGTCACCTAAAAACTCTCTTCTTCCCTGGGTGGGCTCGAACCACCAACCTTTCGGTTAACAGCCGAACGCGCTGACCGGTTGCGCCACAGAGACCTGCACCAAACCAGTCCCTGGGTTAAGTTGTAAAAAAGCAGACTTGGACTTTTCCGGCAATAAAAGACTCTTTCCAAGACACGCTAGTTTGCACGCTGAAAACCGAGACCCCGTTGAGAAGACAGAGAGCGAGCTAATAGATACGCCCAACGTGGGGCTCGAACCCACGACCCTGAGATTAAGAGTCTCATGCTCTACCGACTGAGCTAGCCGGGCAGCCGCCGAGAGCTGCTTCGGGCTGGTCGTGCTTTTTATCCGTGCCTAAATTGCGCCCTTCATCCGGAGCCTCAAATTTCGCACAGGCTTGGCATAGCGTCTTGCGGGTAAAGTCAGGGTTAAGCGTAGAGGCAGGCTCAGAGTGTCCTTTGTTTGTTTAAGTCATATTTGTTGTTGGGGGATATAGTTTCACCCAGTAGAGCAGGACAATAATATGCACAATCACAACCCGGAGCTAAAGTTCCGTTTCGGTCTGTCAACCGGAACTTAACCTACAAAAAACGCTAGTACATATGGGTGAATGCCAAATCGATTGACCTGATATGCCTGATAGTTTACAAGTTACTGGTGCCCTCCTTAGGAGAACAAAATCCACATTCGATCAAAGTCGGAAGCTATTGCAGATGCTCAATGGTGTTTTAAAAGGAGTTTTGAGCAGGACCTCTCTGGAACACAGGCTTCCACCACCCGGAGCAAAACATGAACATTCCATCCGCGCGCCACAGCAAACTTGGGCTGATGTAAACTCTCTCATAACAACCGCTGTCTTCTTTGCACACGAGGCAACTGAGCAAGCTGCATACGCTAAAAAGGGGCAAGAAACTTCGTGTCATGCTTCGGTGTGCTAAATTCTGCAGCCGTGTTTGCGGTTACATGGCAGCACGTCACCTAAAAACTCTCTTCGTCCCTGGGTGGGCTCGAACCACCAACCTTTCAGTTAACAGCCGAACGCGCTGACCGATTGTGCCACAGAGACCTGTGCCAAACCAGTCTCTGGGTTAAGTTGTAAAAAAGCAGACTTGGACTTTTCCGGAAAACAAAGACTCTCTTTCCACGACGCGCTAGTTTGCACGCTGAAAACCGAGACCCCGTTGGGAAGAGATAGAGCGAGCTAATAGATACGCCCAACGTGGGGCTCGAACCCACGACCCTGAGATTAAGAGTCTCATGCTCTACCGACTGAGCTAGCCGGGCAGCCGCCGAGAGCTGCTTCGGGCTGGTCGTGGTTTTTATCCGTGCCTAAATTGCGCCCTTCATCCGGAGCCTCAAATTTCGCACAGGCCTGGCATAGCGTCTTGCGGGTAAAGTCAAGGTTAAGCCTAGAGGCAGGCTCAGAGTGTCCTTTGTTTGTTTAAGCCATATTTGTTGTTGGGGGATATAGTTTCACCCAGTAGAGCAGGACAATAATATGCACAATCACAACCCGGAGCTAAAGTTCCGTTTCGGTCTGTCAACCGGAACTTAACCTACAAAAAACGCTAGTACATATGGGCGAATGCCAAATCGATTGACCTGATATGCCTGATAGTTTACAAATTACTGGTGCCCTCCTTAGGAGAACAAAATCCACATTCGATCAAAGTCGGAAGCTATTGGAGATGCTCAATGGTGTTTTAAAAGGAGTTTTGAGCAGGACCTCTCTGGAACACAGGCTTCCACCACCCGGAGCAAAACATGAACATTCCATCCGCGCGCCACAGCAAACTTGGGCTGATGTAAACTCTCTCATAACAACCGCTGTCTTCTTTGCACACGAGGCAACTGAGCAAGCTGCATACGCTAAAAAGGGGCAAGAAACTTCGTGTCATGCTTCGGTGTGCTAAATTCTGCAGCCGTGTTTGCGGTTACATGGCAGCACGTCACCTAAAAACTCTCTTCGTCCCTGGGTGGGCTCTAACCACCAACCTTTCAGTTAACAGCCGAACGCGCTGACCGACTGCGCCACAGAGACCTGCGCCAAACCAATCCCTGGGTTAAGTTGTAAAAAAGCAGACTTGGACTTTTCCGGAAAACAAAGACTCTCTTTCCACGACGCGCTAGTTTGCACGCTGAAAACCGAGACCCCGTTGGGAAGAGAGAGCGAGCTAATAGATACGCCCAACGTGGGGCTCGAACCCACGACCCTGAGATTAAGAGTCTCATGCTCTACCGACTGAGCTAGCCGGGCAGCCGCCGAGAGAAGCTTCGGGCTGGTCGTGGTTTTTATCCGTGCCTAAATTGCGCCCTTCATCCGGAGCCTCAAATTCGCACAGGCTTGGCATAGCGTCTTGCGGGTAAAGTCAGGGTTAAGCGTAGAGGCAGGCTCAGAGTGTCCTTTGTTTGTTTAAGCCATATTTGTTGTTTGGGGATATAGTTTCACCCAGTAGAGCAGGACAATAATATGCACAATCACAACCCGGAGCTAAAGTTCAGTTTCGTTCTGTTAACCGGAACTTAACCTACAAAAAACGCTAGTACATATGGGCGAATGCCAAATCGATTGACCTGATATGCCTGATAGTTTACAAGTTACTGGTGCCCTCCTTAGGAGAACAAAATCCACATTCGATCAAAGTCGGAAGCTATTGCATATGCTCGATGGTGTTTTAAAAGGAGTTTTGAGCAGGACCTCTCTGGAACACAGGCCTCCACCACCCGGAGCAAAACATGAACATTCCATCCGCGCGCCACAGCAAACTTGAGCTGATGTAAACTCTCACATAACAACCGCTGTCTTCTTTGCACACGAGGCAACTGAGCAAGCTGCATACGCTAAAAAGGGGCAAGAAACTTCGTGTCATGCTTCGGTGTGCTAAATTCTGCAGCCGTGTTTGCGGTTACATGGCAGCACGTCACCTAAAAACTCTCTTCGTCCCTGGGTGGGCTCGAACCACCAACCTTTCAGTTAACAGCCGAACGCGCTGACCGATTGCGCCACAGAGACCTGCGCCAAACCAGTCTCTGGGTTAAGTTGTAAAAAAGCAGACTTGGACTTTTCCGGAAAACAAAGACTCTCTTTCCACGACGCGCTAGTTTGCACGCTGAAAACCGAGACCCGGTTGGGAAGAGAGATAGAGCGAGCTAATAGATACGCCCAACGTGGGGCTCGAACCAACGACCCTGAGAATAAGAGTCTCATGCTCTACCGACTGAGCTAGCCGGGCGGCCGCCGAGAGCTGCTTCGGGCTGGTCGTGGTTTTTATCCGTGCCTAAATTGCGCCCTTCATCCGGAGCCTCAAATTTCGCACAGGCTTGGCATAGCATCTTGCGGGTAAAGTCAAGGTTAAGCCTAGAGGCAGGCTCAGAGTGTCCTGAGCCTGCCTCTAGGCTTGCCTCAGTTGCCTCGTGTGCAAAGTAGACCCGCTGTCTACTTTGCACACGAGGCAACTGAGCAAGCTGCATACGCTAAAAAGGGGCAAGAAACTTCGTGTCATTCTTCGCTGTGCTAAATTCTGCAGCCGTGTTTGCGGTTACATGGCAGCACGTCACCTAAAAACTCTCTTCGTCCCGGGGTGGGCTCGAACCACCAACCTTTCGGTTAACAGCCGAACGCGCTGACCGATTGCGCCACAGAGACCTGCGCCAAACCAGTCCTGGGTTAAGTTGTAAAAAAGCAGACTTGGACTTTTCCGGCAATAAAAGACTCATTCCACGACACGCTAGTTTGCACGCTGAAAACCGAGACCCCGTTGGGAAGACAGAGAGCGAGCTAATAGATACGCCCAACGTGGGGCTCGAACCCACGACCCTGAGATTAAGAGTCTCATGCTCTACCGACTGAGCTAGCCGGGCAGCCGCCGAGAGCTGCTTCGGGCTGGTCGTGGTTTTTATCCGTGCCTAAATTGCGCCCTTCATCCGGAGCCTCAAATTTCGCACAGGCTTGGCATAGCGTCTTGCGGGTAAAGTCAGGGTTAAGCGTAGAGGCAGGCTCAGAGTGTCCTTTGTTTGTTTAAGCCATATTTGTTGTTGGGGGATATAGTTTCACCCAGTAGAGCAGGACAATAATATGCACAATCACAACCCGGAGCTAAAGTTCCGTTTCGGTCTGTCAACCGGAACTTAACCTACAAAAAACGCTAGTACATATGGGCGAATGCCAAATCGATTGACCTGATATGCCTGATAGTTTACAAGTTACTGGTGCCCTCCTTAGGAGAACAAAATCCACATTCGATCAAAGTCGGAAGCTATTGCAGATGCTCAATGGTGTTTTAAAAGGAGTTTTGAGCAGGACCTCTCTGGAACACAGGCTTCCACCACCCGGAGCAAAACACGAACATTCCATCCGCGCGCCACAGCAAACTTGGGCTGATGTAAACTCTCTCATAACAACCGCTGTCTTCTTTGCACACGAGGCAACTGAGCAAGCTGCATACGCTAAAAAGGGGCAAGAAACTTCGTGTCATGCTTCGGTGTGCTAAATTCTGCAGCCGTGTTTGCGGTTACATGGCAGCACGTCACCTAAAAACTCTCTTCGTCCCTGGGTGGGCTCGAACCACCAACCTTTCAGTTAACAGCCGAACGCGCTGACCGATTGCGCCACAGAGATCTGCGCCAAACCAGTCTCTGGGTTAAGTTGTAAAAAAGCAGACTTGGACTTTTCCGGAAAACAAAGACTCTCTTTCCACGACGCGCTAGTTTGCACGCTGAAAACCGAGACCCCGTTGGGAAGAGAGAGAGCGAGCTAATAGATACGCCCAACGTGGGGCTCGAACCCACGACCCTGAGATTAAGAGTCTCATGCTCTACCGACTGAGCTAGCCGGGCAGCCGCCGAGAGTTGCTTCGGGCTGGTCGTGGTTTTTATCCGTGCCTAAATTGCGCCCTTCATCCGGAGCCTCAAATTCGCACAGGCTTGGCATAGCGTCTTGCGGGTAAAGTCAGGGTTAAGCGTAGAGGCAGGCTCAGAGTGTCCTTTGTTTGTTTAAGCCATATTTGTTGTTTGGGGATATAGTTTCACCCAGTAGAGCAGGACAATAATATGCACAATCACAACCCGGAGCTAAAGTTCAGTTTCGTTCTGTTAACCGGAACTTAACCTACAAAAAACGCTAGTACATATGGGCGAATGCCAAATCGATTGACCTGATATGCCTGATAGTTTACAAGTTACTGGTGCCCTCCTTAGGAGAACAAAATCCACATTCGATCAAAGTCGGAAGCTATT
>CM060594.1:15337500-15347500 GCA_030578255.1 Tiaroga cobitis
TTGGACTTTTCCCGAAAACAAAGACTCTCTTTCCACGACGTGCCTGTTTGCACGCTGAAAACCGAGGCCCCGTTGGGAAGAGAGAGAGCGAGCTAATAGAAACGCCCAACGTGGGGCTCGAACCCACGACCCTGAGATTAAGAGTCTCATGCTCTACCGACTGAGCTAGCCCGGCGGCCGCCTAGAGCTGCTTCGGGCTGGTCGTGGTTTTTATCCGTGCCTAAATTGCGCCCTTCATCCGGAGCCTCAAATTTCGCACAGGCTTGGCATAGCGTCTTGCGGGTAAAGTCAAGGTTAAGCCTAGAGGCAGGCTCAGAGTGTCCTTTGTTTGTTTAAGCCATATTTGTTGTTGGGGGATATAGTTTCACCCAGTAGAGCAGGACAATAATATGCACAATCACAACCCGGAGCTAAAGTTCCGTTTCGGTCTGTCAACCGGAACTTAACCTACAAAAAACGCTAGTACATATGGGCGAATGCCAAATCGATTGACCTGATATGCCTGATAGTTTACAAATTACTGGTGCCCTCCTTAGGAGAACAAAATCCACATTCGATCAAAGTCGGAAGCTATTGGAGATGCTCAATGGTGTTTTAAAAGGAGTTTTGAGCAGGACCTCTCTGGAACACAGGCTTCCACCACCCGGAGCAAAACATGAACATTCCATCCGCGCGCCACAGCAAACTTGGGCTGATGTAAACTCTCTCATAACAACCGCTGTCTTCTTTGCACACGAGGCAACTGAGCAAGCTGCATAGGCTAAAAAGGGGCAAGAAACTTCGTGTCATGCTTCGGTGTGCTAAATTCTGCAGCAGTGTTTGCGGTTACATGGCAGCACGTCACCTAAAAACTCTCTTCGTCCCTGGGTGGGCTCGAACCACCAACCTTTCAGTTAACAGCCGAACGCGCTGACCGATTGCGCCACAGAGACCTGCGCCAAACCAGTCTCTGGGTTAAGTTGTAAAAAAGCAGACTTGGACTTTTCCGGGAAAAACAAAGACTCTCTTTCCACGACGTGCCTGTTTGTACGCTGAAAACCCAGACCCCGTTGGGAAGAGAGAGAGCGAGCTAATAGATACGCCCAACGTGGGGCTCGAACCCACGACCCTGAGATTAAGAGTCTCATGCTCTACCGACTGAGCTATCCGGGCGGCCGCCGAGAGCTGCTTCGGGCTGGTCGTGGTTTTTATCCGTGCCTAAATTGCGCCCTTCATCCGGAGCCTCAAATTTCGCACAGGCTTGGCATAGCGTCTTGCGGGTAAAGTCAGGGTTAAGCGTAGAGGCAGGCTCAGAGTGTCCTTTGTTTGTTTAAGCCATATTTGTTGTTGGGGGATATAGTTTCACCCAGTAGAGCAGGACAATAATATGCACAATCACAACCCGGAGCTAAAGTTCAGTTTCGTTCTGTCAACCGGAACTTAACCTACAAAAAACGCTAGTACA
This sequence comes from Tiaroga cobitis, assembly GCA_030578255.1. Taxonomy (NCBI): domain Eukaryota; kingdom Metazoa; phylum Chordata; class Actinopteri; order Cypriniformes; family Leuciscidae; genus Tiaroga; species Tiaroga cobitis. Next base: position 15,338,945 of record CM060594.1, read on the forward strand.
TATGGGCGAATGCCAAATCGATTGACCTGATATGGTGGGCTCGAACCACCAACCTTTCGGTTAACAGCCGAACGCGCTGACCGATTGCGCCACAGAGACCTGCGCCAAACCAGTCCTGGGTTAAGTTGTAAAAAAGCAGACTTGGACTTTTCCGGCAATAAAAGACTCTTTCCACGACACGCTAGTTTGCACGCTGAAAACCAAGACCCCGTTGGGAAGACAGAGAGCGAGCTAAAAGATACGCCCATCGTGGGGCTCGAACCCACAACCCTGAGATTAAGAGTCTCATGCTCTACCGACTGAGCTAGCCGGGCAGCCGCCGAGAGTTGCTTCGGGCTGGTCGTGGTTTTTATCCGTGCCTAAATTGCGCCCTTCATCCGGAGCCTCAAATTTCGCACAGGCTTGGCATAGCGTCTTGCGGGTAAAGTCAGGGTTAAGCGTAGAGGCAGGCTCAGAGTGTCCTTTGTTTGTTTAAGCCATATTTGTTGTTGGGGGATATAGTTTCACCCAGTAGAGCAGGACAATAATATGCACAATCACAACCCGGAGCTAAAGTTCAGTTTCGTTCTGTCAACCGGAACTTAACCTACAAAAAACGCTAGTACATATGGGCGAATGCCAAATCGATTGACCTGATATGCCTGATAGTTTACAAGTTACTGGTGCCCTCCTTAGGAGAACAAAATCCACATTCGATCAAAGTCGGAAGCTATTGCAGATGCTCGATGGTGTTTTAAAAGGAGTTTTGAGCAGGACCTCTCTGGAACACAGGCCTCCACCACCCGGAGCAAAACATGAACATTCCATCCGCGCGCCACAGCAAACTTGAGCTGATGTAAACTCTCACATAAGACCCGCTGTCTACTTTGCACACGAGGCAACTGAGCAAGCTGCATACGCTAAAAAGGGGCAAGAAACTTCGTGTCATTCTTCGGTGTGCTAAATTCTGCAGCCGTGTTTGCGGTTACATGGCAGCACGTCACCTAAAAACTCTCTTCGTCCCTGGGTGGGCTCGAACCACCAACCTTTCGGTTAACAGCCGAACGCGCTGACCGATTGCGCCACAGAGACCTGGGCCAAACCAGTCCCTGGGTTAAGTTGTAAAAAAGCAGACTTGGACTTTTTCGGAAAACAAAGACTCTCTTTCCACGACGCGCTAGTTTGCACGCTGAAAACCGAGACCCCGTTGGGAAGAGAGAGAGCGAGCTAATAGATACACCCAACGTGGGGCTCAAACCCACGACCCTGAGATTAAGAGTCTCATGCTCTACCGACTGAGCTAGCCGGGCAGCCGCCGAGAGTTGCTTCGGGCTCGTCGTGGTTTTTATCCGTGCCTAAATTGCGCCCTTCATCCGGAGCCTCAAATTTCGCACAGGCTTGGCATAGCGTCTTGCGGGTAAAGTCAGGGTTAAGCGTAGAGGCAGGCTCAGAGTGTCCTTTGTTTGTTTAAGCCATATTTGTTGTTGGGGGATATAGTTTCACCCAGTAGAGCAAGACAATAATATGCACAATCACAACCCGGAGCTAAAGTTCCGTTTCGGTCTGTCAACCGGAACTTAACCTACAAAAAACGCTAGTACATATGGGCGAATGCCAAATCGATTGACCTGATATGCCTGATAGTTTACAAGTTACTGGTGCCCTCCTTAGGAGAACAAAATCCACATTCGATCAAAGTCGGAAGCTATTAAAGATGCTCGATGGTGTTTTAAAAGGAGTTTTGAGCAGGACCTCTCTGGAACACAGGCCTCCACCACCCGGAGCAAAACATGAACATTCCATCCGCGCGCCACAGCAAACTTGAGCTGATGTAAACTCTCACATAAGACCCGCTGTCTACTTTGCACACGAGGCAACTGAGCAAGCTGCATACGCTAAAAAGGGGCAAGAAACTTCGTGTCATTCTTTGGTGTGCTAAATTCTGCAGCCGTGTTTGCGGTTACATGGCAGCACGTCACCTAAAAACTCTCTTCATCCCTGGGTGGGCTCGAACCACCAACTTTTCGGTTAACAGCCGAACGCGCTGACCGATTGCGCCACAGAGACCTGGGCCAAACCAATCCCTGGGTTAAGTTGTAAAAAAGCAGACTTGGACTTTTCCGGCAATAAAAGACTCTTTACACGACACGCTAGTTTGCACGCTGAAAACCGAGACCCCGTTGGGAAGAGAGAGAGCGAGCTAATAGATACGCCAAACGTGGGGCTCGAACCCACGACCCTGAGATTAAGAGTCTCATGCTCTACCGACTGAGCTAGCCAGGCAGCCGTCGAGAGCTGCTTCGGGCTGGTCGTGGTTTTTATCCGTGCCTAAATTGCGCCCTTCATCCGGAGCCTCAAATTTCGCACAGGCTTGGCATAGCGTCTTGAGGGTAAAGTCAGGGTTAAGCGTAGAGGCAGGCTCAGAATGTCCTTTGTTTGATTAAGCCATATTTGTTGTTGGGGGATATAGTTTCACCCAGTAGAGCAGGACAATAATATGCACAATCACAACCCGGAGCTAAAGTTCCGTTTCGGTCTGTCAACCGGAACTTAACCTACACAAAACGCTAGTACATATGGGCGAATGCCAAATCGATTGACCTGATATGCCTGATAGTTTACAAATTACTGGTGACCTCCTTAGGAGAACAAAATCCACATTCGATCAAAGTCGGAAGCTATTGGAGATGCTCAATGGTGTTTTAAAAGGAGTTTTGAGCAGGACCTCTCTGGAACACAGGCCTCCACCACCCGGAGCAAAACATGAACATTCCATCCGCGCGCCACAGCAAACTTGAGCTGATGTAAACTCTCACATAGACCCGCTGTCTACTTTGCACACGAGGCAACTGAGCAAGCTGCATACGCTAAAAAGGGGCAAGAAACTTCGTGTCATTCTTCGGTGTGCTAAATTCTGCAGCCGTGTTTGCGGTTACATGGCAGCACGTCACCTAAAAACTCTCTTCGTCCCTGGGTGGGCTCGAACCACCAACCTTTCGGTTAACAGCCGAACGCGCTGACCGATTGCGCCACAGAGACCTGGGCCAAACCAGTCCCTGGGTTAAGTTGTAAAAAAGCAGACTTGGACTTTTCCGGAAAACAAAGACTCTCTTTCCACGACGCGCTAGTTTGCACGCTGAAAACCGAGACCCCGTTGGGAAGAGAGAGAGCGAGCTAATAGATACGCCCAACGTGGGGCTCGAACCCACGACCCTGAGATTAAGAGTCTTATGCTCTACCGACTGAGCTAGCCGGGCAGAGGCCGAGAGCTGCTTCGGGCTGGTCGTGGTTTTTATCCGTGCCTAAATTGCGCCCTTCATCCGGAGCCTCAAATTTCGCACAGGCTTGGCATAGCGTCTTGCGGGTAAAGTCAGGGTTAAGCGTAGAGGCAGGCTCAGAGTGTCCTTTGTTTGTTTAAGCCATATTTGTTGTTGGGGGATATAGTTTCACCCAGTAGAGCAAGACAATAATATGCACAATCACAACCCGGAGCTAAAGTTCCGTTTCGGTCTGTCAACCGGAACTTAACCTACAAAAAACGCTAGTACATATGGGCGAATGCCAAATCGATTGACCTGATATGCCTGATAGTTTACAAGTTACTGGTGCCCTCCTTAGGAGAACAAAATCCACATTCGATCAAAGTCGGAAGCTATTGCAGATGCTCGATGGTGTTTTAAAAGGAGTTTTGAGCAGGACCTCTCTGGAACACAGGCCTCCACCACCCGGAGCAAAACATGAACATTCCATCCGCGCGCCACAGCAAACTTGAGCTGATGTAAACTCTCACATAAGACCCGCTGTCTACTTTGCACACGAGGCAACTGAGCAAGCTGCATACGCTAAAAAGGGGCAAGAAACTTCGTGTCATTCTTTGGTGTGCTAAATTCTGCAGCCGTGTTTGCGGTTACATGGCAGCACGTCACCTAAAAACTCTCTTCATCCCTGGGTGGGCTCGAACCACCAACTTTTCGGTTAACAGCCGAACGCGCTGACCGATTGCGCCACTGAGACCTGGGCCAAACCAGTCCCTGGGTTAAGTTGTAAAAAAGCAGACTTGGACTTTTCCGGCAATAAAAGACTCTTTACACGACACGCTAGTTTGCACGCTGAAAACCGAGACCCCGTTGGGAAGAGAGAGAGCGAGCTAATAGATACGCCAAACGTGGGGCTCGAACCCACGACCCTGAGATTAAGAGTCTCATGCTCTACCGACTGAGCTAGCCGGGCAGCCGCCGAGAGCTGCTTCGGGCTGGTCGTGGTTTTTATCCGTGCCTAAATTGCGCCCTTCATCCGGAGCCTCAAATTTCGCACAGGCTTGGCATAGCGTCTTGAGGGTAAAGTCAGGGTTAAGCGTAGAGGCAGGCTCAGAATGTCCTTTGTTTGATTAAGCCATATTTGTTGTTGGGGGATATAGTTTCACCCAGTAGAGCAGGACAATAATATGCACAATCACAACCCGGAGCTAAAGTTCCGTTTCGGTCTGTCAACCGGAACTTAACCTACAAAAAACGCTAGTACATATGGGCGAATGCCAAATCGATTGACCTGATATGCCTGATAGTTTACAAATTACTGGTGACCTCCTTAGGAGAACAAAATCCACATTCGATCAAAGTCGGAAGCTATTGGAGATGCTCAATGGTGTTTTAAAAGGAGTTTTGAGCAGGACCTCTCTGGAACACAGGCCTCCACCACCCGGAGCAAAACATGAACATTCCATCCGCGCGCCACAGCAAACTTGAGCTGATGTAAACTCTCACATAGACCCGCTGTCTACTTTGCACACGAGGCAACTGAGCAAGCTGCATACGCTAAAAAGGGGCAAGAAACTTCGTGTCATTCTTCGGTGTGCTAAATTCTGCAGCCGTGTTTGCGGTTACATGGCAGCACGTCACCTAAAAACTCTCTTCGTCCCTGGGTGGGCTCGAACCACCAACCTTTCGGTTAACAGCCGAACGCGCTGACCGATTGCGCCACAGAGACCTGGGCCAAACCAGTCCCTGGGTTAAGTTGTAAAAAAGCAGACTTGGACTTTTCCGGAAAACAAAGACTCTCTTTCCACGACGCGCTAGTTTGCACGCTGAAAACCGAGACCCCGTTGGGAAGAGAGAGAGCGAGCTAATAGATACGCCCAACGTGGGGCTCCAACCCACGACCCTGAGATTAAGAGTCTTATGCTCTACCGACTGAGCTAGCCGGGCAGCCGCCGAGAGCTGCTTCGGGCTGGTCGTGGTTTTTATCCGTGCCTAAATTGCGCCCTTCATCCGGAGCCTCAAATTTCGCACAGGCTTGGCATAGCGTCTTGCGGGTAAAGTCAGGGTTAAGCGTAGAGGCAGGCTCAGAGTGTCCTTTGTTTGTTTAAGCCATATTTGTTGTTGGGGGATATAGTTTCACCCAGTAGAGCAAGACAATAATATGCACAATCACAACCCGGAGCTAAAGTTCCGTTTCGGTCTGTCAACCGGAACTTAACCTACAAAAAACGCTAGTACATATGGGCGAATGCCAAATCGATTGACCTGATATGCCTGATAGTTTACAAGTTACTGGTGCCCTCCTTAGGAGAACAAAATCCACATTCGATCAAAGTCGGAAGCTATTGCAGATGCTCGATGGTGTTTTAAAAGGAGTTTTGAGCAGGACCTCTCTGGAACACAGGCCTCCACCACCCGGAGCAAAACATGAACATTCCATCCGCGCGCCACAGCAAACTTGAGCTGATGTAAACTCTCACATAAGACCCGCTGTCTACTTTGCACACGAGGCAACTGAGCAAGCTGCATACGCTAAAAAGGGGCAAGAAACTTCGTGTCATTCTTTGGTGTGCTAAATTCTGCAGCCGTGTTTGCGGTTACATGGCAGCACGTCACCTAAAAACTCTCTTCGTCCCGGGGTGGGCTCGAACCACCAACCTTTCGGTTAACAGCCGAACGCGCTGACCGATTGCGCCACAGAGACCTGCGCCAAACCAGTCCCTGGGTTAAGTTGTAAAAAAGCAGACTTGGACTTTTCCGGCAATAAAAGGCTCTTTCCACGACACGCTAGTTTGCACGCTGAAAACCGAGACCCCGTTGGGAAGACAGAGAGCGAGCTAATAGATACGCCCAACGTGGGGCTCGAACCCACGACCCTGAGATTAAGAGTCTCATGCTCTACCGACTGAGCTAGCCGGGCAGCCGCCGAGAGCTGCTTCGGGCTGGTCGTGGTTTTTATCCGTGCCTAAATTGCGCCCTTCATCCGGAGCCTCAAATTTCGCACAGGCTTGGCATAGCGTCTTGCGGGTAAAGTCAAGGTTAAGCCTAGAGGCAGGCTCAGAGTGTCCTTTGTTTGTTTAAGCCATATTTGTTGTTGGGGGATATAGTTTCACCCAGTAGAGCAGGACAATAATATGCACAATCACAACCCGGAGCTAAAGTTCCGTTTCGGTCTGTCAACCGGAACTTAACCTACAAAAAACGCTAGTACATATGGGCGAATGCCAAATCGATTGACCTGATATGCCTGATAGTTTACAAATTACTGGTGCCCTCCTTAGGAGAACAAAATCCACATTCGATCAAAGTCGGAAGCTATTGGAGATGCTCAATGGTGTTTTAAAAGGAGTTTTGAGCAGGACCTCTCTGGAACACAGGCTTCCACCACCCGGAGCAAAACATGAACATTCCATCCGCGCGCCACAGCAAACTTGGGCTGATGTAAACTCTCTCATAACAACCGCTGTCTTCTTTGCACACGAGGCAACTGAGCAAGCTGCATAGGCTAAAAAGGGGCAAGAAACTTCGTGTCATGCTTCGGTGTGCTAAATTCTGTAGCCGTGTTTGCGGTTACATGGCAGCACGTCACCTAAAAACTCTCTTCGTCCCTGGGTGGGCTCGAACCACCAACCTTTCAGTTAACAGCCGAACGCGCTGACCGATTGCGCCACAGAGACCTGCGCCAAACCAGTCTCTGGGTTAAGTTGTAAAAAAGCAGACTTGGACTTTTCCGGAAAACAAAGACTCTCTTTCCACGACGTGCCTGTTTGTACGCTGAAAACCCAGACCCCGTTGGGAAGAGAGAGAGCGAGCTAATAGATACGCCCAACGTGGGGCTCGAACCCACGACCCTGAGATTAAGAGTCTCATGCTCTACCGACTGAGCTATCCGGGCGGCCGCCGAGAGCTGCTTCGGGCTGGTCGTGGTTTTTATCCGTGCCTAAATTGCGCCCTTCATCCGGAGCCTCAAATTTCGCACAGGCTTGGCATAGCGTCTTGCGGGTAAAGTCAGGGTTAAGCGTAGAGGCAGGCTCAGAGTGTCCTTTGTTTGTTTAAGCCATATTTGTTGTTGGGGGATATAGTTTCACCCAGTAGAGCAGGACAATAATATGCACAATCACAACCCGGAGCTAAAGTTCAGTTTCGTTCTGTCAACCGGAACTTAACCTACAAAAAACACTAGTACATATGGGCGAATGCCAAATCGATTGACCTGATATGGTGGGCTCGAACCACCAACCTTTCGGTTAACAGCCGAACGCGCTGACCGATTGCGCCACAGAGACCTGCGCCAAACCAGTCCTGGGTTAAGTTGTAAAAAAGCAGACTTGGACTTTTCCGGCAATAAAAGACTCTTTCCACGACCAGTAGTTTGCACGCTGAAAACCGAGACCCCGTTGGGAAGAGAGAGAGCGAGCTAATAGATACGCCCAACGTGGGGCTCGAACCCACGACCCTGAGATTAAGAGTCTTATGCTCTACCGACTGAGCTAGCCGGGCAGCCGCCGAGAGCTGCTTCGGGCTGGTCGTGGTTTTTATCCGTGCCTAAATTGCGCCCTTCATCCGGAGCCTCAAATTTCGCACAGGCTTGGCATAGCGTCTTGCGGGTAAAGTCAGGGTTAAGCGTAGAGGCAGGCTCAGAGTGTCCTTTGTTTGTTTAAGCCATATTTGTTGTTGGGGGATATAGTTTCACCCAGTAGAGCAAGACAATAATATGCACAATCACAACCCGGAGCTAAAGTTCCGTTTCGGTCTGTCAACCGGAACTTAACCTACAAAAAACGCTAGTACATATGGGCGAATGCCAAATCGATTGACCTGATATGCCTGATAGTTTACAAGTTACTGGTGCCCTCCTTAGGAGAACAAAATCCACATTCGATCAAAGTCGGAAGCTATTGCAGATGCTCGATGGTGTTTTAAAAGGAGTTTTGAGCAGGACCTCTCTGGAACACAGGCCTCCACCACCCGGAGCAAAACATGAACATTCCATCCGCGCGCCACAGCAAACTTGAGCTGATGTAAACTCTCACATAAGACCCGCTGTCTACTTTGCACACGAGGCAACTGAGCAAGCTGCATACACTAAAAAGGGGCAAGAAACTTCGTGTCATGCTTCGGTGTGCTAAATTCTGCAGCCGTGTTTGCGGTTACATGGCAGCACGTCACCTAAAAACTCTCTTCGTCCCTGGGTGGGCTCGAACCACCAACCTTTCGGTTAACAGCCGAACGCGCTGATCGATTGCGCCACAGAGACCTGTGCCAAACCAGTCCCTGGGTGAAGTTGTAAAAAAGCAGACTTGGACTTTTCCCGAAAACA